>CM044961.1:31879204-31897237 GCA_024516035.1 Bactericera cockerelli | reverse complement strand
TCAACGGTATGGTCACATCATGGGGGAAAATTTACTCTCCATTTCGGGAAACTTAGCTTTTCACTTCCCCCCAAAAACCTCACCCAGCTTAAAGGGGGGCTGGAATTAGCCACATCACAAATCACAAGGGTTTTAAACATATAAAGGTGACATTTCCAGTGACAAAAACTGGTGTGTTCAACATGCATTTGACACTGACAACCCAATTTTTTGTTTTTTCCCTTTTTAAATTTCCAGAGGTTTATAAAATTCTTCACTAAAATCCTGAAGGGGGAAAAAGAAGTTTCTCCTGGTATTGCTGCCATCAGGACACTTTTGAAAGCCCCTTGGAAAATAAACAAAAAAAGTAAGTATTGTGGTTTTTTTTTTTTCTGGTCATACTTATTTTAACTTTTAAACTAAAAAAACATACATATTGGGATCACATGGTTAAAAGCTAGCCCTTTTTTTTTGGGTCATTTGGCCCAAAGACCCTATGTACTTTGAAAGCCCTTTTTTGAAAGTTTGGCCCCAAGAGCTGTGAAATTTTAAAAAAAATTGATTTGGGTTTAAAAAGGGTTTTTTGTAAAAAAAAAAAAAAAAAAACCCAATAAAAAAACCCCAAAACCCCCAATAAACTTTTTTGAAATTAACCTAAAAAAGGGTTTCTATAAAAATATGTTTTTTTTTTTTAAAACAAAAATGTCTATTTCATATGTCTTCTAGACACTTTTTTTAACACATCTCATTGTCTTTGTTAATTTTATACATAAATAAATCTAAAACGCATTAAATCCATGTTTTTAATTATGTAGACAATATTTTTTAATTATTCAAAATTCTATTTTCCACCGCTACTGTGCAAGAGCTAGACAGCAAAAATTTCAAGCGCAATAAGGTGATGAAGAACAAAAAACCCGCCCTGAACTGCAGTCCCTTTCAGGATGTGAATTATTCTTGCGGTTCATAACACTACCCCAAAATTGGGCACCAGTGTAAGATCAAGGAGCAGACATTATTTTTGGGGTTTAAAATAACCCCTTTCTTAATATAGTGTTTTGGTCTTTAAAAAAACTAAAAAAAAGGGGCAAGATGTTGATAAATTTGATCCAAAATTGTTTAAATTTTTTTTATTGTTTTCTTTTGGAAAAAGCACAAAATCCTGTTTTCTCCCACTTTTACAATTTTTTAATTTATAACAAGATCTGATAGATCTCATGTAACATTCTACAGCAGAAGTAGTGTGTATTTACCATAGAAGTTACATGCACCACTATAATCTAATACAAAATAGAAATAACAAAATGCTACCATAAATTTTTTACAGCTTTTTAAGTCCCAACACAGTGCAAAATTGTTATTATTAAGGTAAACATTGAAATCAGCCCATCTAGACCATTTCATGGTAAAATTTACTGTGTCTATTTTATATAAAAAAAAATATTTTATGGAAAAATAATTATAATCTTCTTCCTGATCATCTAGTAGCATCATCCTGTTTGATGGTCACGGAATTTGATATTTTTAATTTCATCATCATCCATTTGACTTCATGTATTTCCTTACGGACTAAATTTGACATTCCATGTATTTCCTTATGGGCTAAATCTGACAGAACTTTTTTTGTGGTTAAATTTTTCTATTTATTAATGTTTTGATAGAAAAGTAACAGTACGGAGATTATTACTGAACAGAAAAAAACATTTTTAACTTTTTTGGTAATTTTTTTCTTAATAGAAAACAAAGTATATGATTTTTTGAAAATTTCATTTAATAAATCTTAGGTACTGTAAAAGTTAAACATGTGCCTCCTGTTCCATATTAATCTCCATACTGTTTTTTTTCTATCAAAGCAATAATACCTTGAGAATTTTAACTTCAAATTAACCATCAAGTCAAATGGAAAAACAACAAATTTCTGGTTAATTCTGCTGTTGAGTATATTTATAATTATTAAATTAATTATAATCTTAGGCACCATAAAAAAAATCACGACATGTTATCACGATTGTAATAATCTTATACATTAATTAATTTTAATCCCACAGACATTCTCTGAATGCAAGAGCACTATGGTACATCGAGGTCACGTCTTCCTGAAGAAACTCACACAAGCCAGAGGCAAAGTGGCTAAACTAGCAGCCCCGTTCATTGTGGATGGTTCTGTTAGTATTTTGAAATTTAATTTTTCACTAAGGGGGTTCTGATCTATTTTTAATATAAAAAATATACTGCAGAATATATTGGATATGCAAAAGAGTGAGTGTGAGAAAGAAAGAGGGAAGTCACTGAAAAATGACTGAATAGATAATAATAATAATAACACTCTTTAGTGTAAGGTAAGCTCCAGGCGAGACTAATGCTTAAAGCATTTTCTACCAACTCACCCTCAGAGTCTTATTATTATGTGGTCACAAACTCAAATTAATGAAGAAAAATTCGTGTATTGGGTGGGATTCGAACCAACAGATCCCTACGCTACCTGGATAACCAGACTAGCGCGTTAACCACTTGACTACCAGTGCACATAGATATACTAGCCTAACACTCATTTCTGTGGGTGGACATCTAGGTTGCAAGTTTCTTTCTTACTTGAAAAGTGTTCCTTTAAAAAGTATACCTACCTACTTACAGAAAATATTTTTTTATGGTCATTAGTCATTACTGTCGTTTTTGGTTTTGAAAATTACATATTTTTTTATCGTACAAAAAATGATTGAACTTTTATTCTTCTTTTCAGAAAATTCTCGTCCATGCTATGTCAAGAGTTATTTTAGAAACTATACGAGAAGCTAACAAAAGTAACAAGAGGTTTGAGGTCTTTGTCACCAAAGCTGACACAGAAGATGGGTCTCTAAGTGGGTGAGTAGAACTCCATGAGTTAAATAGTCATTATTTTTCCAAGTTAAAACTTACTAATTCACACACATCAACTTTAATGTAGTTAATTAATTGATTTTTAAATCAGAAGAATAGTTAACTTAAAATTAAACTTCATTTGTCTGAGTTACTTACTTGTAATCTGTAAGCTAATTCAATATTCACCATTATGAGAACTGATGCTAAGGCATCATATCTCCAACCAAACATCATATCCCAATATCAATCTCGTAATGCCGCCATTCGTCGTTGCCCACTCTACAACAACCCCAGTTGTGCTCACGAGGCTAGGGTAGGCCCCGACATCCAAAGAACAGAGAATTAACTGTAGAATAGAATTAACTGTATTATTTTTTAATCTGGCTGGGGACTATAAACAAGGAGTAGACCAGCAGTCTGGCTGGGGGACTATAAACAGGGAGTAGACCAGCATTGGCTTGGTTCTGGGGGCCCTTGTCAATTATGAGCCTCCTTGTAAAGACAGTGGTAGAAGTGCTGAGTCATTCCTCCACTGTCTGGCTATCATCGTTCACGATGACGCCACCCTATGATGATGATGATTTTTTTTCTGTTTATTCGCACAGCAAACATCTGGTAGAAGCTCTTAGCCAAGAAGGAGTACAAGCCACTCTGATACTAGACGCAGCCGTGGGCTACATCATGGAAAGTGTTGATATGGTGATGGTGGGGGCTGAGGGGGTGGTGGAGAGCGGAGGCATTATTAATAAGGTGAGACAGCGGAGGCATTATTAATAAGGTGAGAGAGTGGAGGCATTATTAATAAGGTGAGAGAGTGGAGGCATTATTATAATAAGGTGAGAGAGCGGAGGCATTGTTAATAAGGTGAGAGAGTGGAGGCATTATTAATAAGGTGAGAGAGTGGAGGCATTATTATAATAAGGTGAGAGAGCGGAGGCATTGTTAATAAGGTGAGAGAGCGGAGGCATTATTAATTAGGTGAGAGAGTGGAGGCATTGTTAATAAGGTGAGAGAGCGGAGGCATTATTAATTAGGTGAGAGAGCGGAGGCATTGTTAATTAGGTGAGAGAGCGGAGGCATTATTAATAAGGTGAGAGAGCGGAGGCATTATTAATAAGGTGAGAGAGCGGAGGCATTGTTAATAAGGTGAGAGAGCAGAGGCATTATTAATAAGGTGAGAGAGCGGAGGCATTGTTAATAAGGTGAGAGAGCGGAGGCATTATTAATAAGGTGAGAGAGCGGAGGCATTATTAATAAGGTGAGAGAGCGGAGGCATTGTTAATAAGGTGAGAGAGTGGAGGCATTATTAATAAGGTGAGAGAGTGGAGGCATTGTTAATAAGGTGAGAGAGTGGAGGCATTGTTAATAAGGTGAGAGTGCGGAGGCATTGTTAATAAGGTGAGAGAGCGGAGGCATTATTAATAAGGTGAGAGAGCGGAGGCATTATTAATAAGGTGAGAGAGCGGGAGCATTATTAATAAGGTGAGAGTGTGTGAAAACATTTTAAGAGATAGAGAGAATATTTATAAAAACTGATGTGTAAAATATTTATCCCATAAAATATATAAGACCTGTTTGACTGCTGGAGTAAAGGGATTTTTCAGTCTTACCTCGGCAGTATAAACAAGGTATATTCTTTTCTATTCTATATTAACATAGTGCGCGATTAGCTCAGTGGTTAAGGACTCGCTTGCCAAGCTGAAAGTCCCCCGTGCCGACAAAAAATTGTATTCTTAATTTGGTTATAGTTATTTGTAAGGAATACCTTCCCGTGCGCTCGTGTTGACCCAGCACCTATTTTGGAAGTGTTGTGTCACTTCTTGCCCATCAGAGGGGAGGCATACTACGGGATGGGCAAGCTGTAACAGACCACAAGCGTCTACAGTAGCTCTTGTTTCATGGCTACGAAATAAAAAAATCTGTGAAACTCTCATCTTTAAAAGACTTGGTTTCTTACATCAAAGAACCTTATAATTCTCTTTCCATACAGAGTAAAAATCTTGTGCAATAGGTACCAAAACACAGCTTAGAATAAAAAGACTTGTTTTTATTGAATCATAATCAAGCAGTCAGTATAATTTAGGGACGGAATTAATAGACGTTTTTGTAATACCTCTGTGGCGCTAAGTCACGGAGTGCGTACTGTGTAAGATAGGGAAAACCGACGCTTAGCAGTGACTTGTGATACAGAATTTGTCTATTAATTTCGCCCTAGGTCTATTAAAATCATTTCTATACAGTCTGTCCCGGTAGCTCAGTGGTAAAGGCGGCACTCTGTGAATCCAGAGATTCCAGAGGTCGTGGGTTCGAAACCCATCCGGGACATGACAAGTTATCGTCCCATTTGGGATTTTTACCACATAATAATATGTCTTGGGCTTACTGCTGGAATAATGGGACTTTAATAGCCCTAATCGGGCAGTTTAAATAACGCAATATTATTATTATTATCATTTCTTTACATAGTAATTTCTCCTTTTTTCCACAACAGATCGGCAGCTACACAATGGCTGTGTGTGCCCAGGAGCTGAAGAAGCCATTCTATGTTCTAGCGGAGAGCTTCAAGTTTGTGCGCCTCTACCCTTTGAACCAACGCGACCTGCCCAACGAATTCAAGGTGGGTGGATTATTTATTTGATTGAATAAAATTATTTTGAGATTATTTTAAAAAAAAAAAAATCAGTACCTCTATTTTTAATATTATTTTTTTAACAATAAACCGGCTTAATTGCCCTGTTCTAACTATTGTACAATGTGTTTTCCTAACTAATCCTACTGAAAAATTTAAAACATTCTATCTATTTAGATTACATTACATACAAAAGGCAATAATACAAAAATCTAATATTCGAGGGCTTCCCAATGAATTGAAAAATAACTACTTGTCTAACACTGACAGTTTGAATTTCCAAATAAAGCTCTTTTTATACTTGGGTAAACAAATATACATAATTATTATCATCAACTGTAAAATTTTCATTCGATATACTCAAACAAATAAAGAGGTGCTTTGTTAAACTGTTGATATAATGGGACTACCTGTCTTGCACTGACAGTCTATGTAATGAAGTACTTAATTATCACGTTAGAAAAAATAAACAGTTGGGCCTTTTATGTCTTCTTCTTCTTTTACTCTTGTCTTATCCCGCTTAAGCAAGGTCGACCTCATAGTTTAGGTTGGTTGGTTTTGGCACATTTTTACGGCTAGATGCCCTTCCTAACGCCGATTCTAATTGATTTAACGTACTGGATTAGGACGGGGGTTTTACCCTCCATTCGCTAGGAATCGTACCAGCTACCCACGTTAACCTCACCCTGAGTTAGACCTTTTATGTAACCATGACAAATGAGAAAGTATTATTTTATTTTCTTTTCTCTTTCAGTTCACTTCGAGTATATTGAAGAAGGGCAACCTCAGCAAAGACCATCCACTGGTAGACTACACTCCTCCCCAGTACATTACGTTGCTATTCACTGACCTTGGCATTTTGACACCATCGGCTGTTAGTGACGAGCTTATCAAGTTGTACCTGTAAATAATATGTACAAAGAAAAGCTGGAGAGATTTGGTGGTTTAAGACTCACCCTTTATTGGACCCTGAGATCTTGTGTTATGATATTATGGTCATTGAATATTGTTATTCAGGACATGAATTAATTTCAACTATGTATATCTAAAGATCTTGGATTTTTTTTTTAATTTGTGAAGCTCAGTTCAAAACTCACAGCTTTGCTTGTTCAGGTAACTTGAAAGATTTAATATATTATGTTCCATCTTGGTCTCATAGTATAAAGAAATTTTGTTTCACCCAAGGTCTCAGGTTTGATTTCTGTCAAGAGCAAATTTTCCTGGACAGGATGGTTTTTTTTGCTATTGACAGTATAATGGAATGCCAGCATTAGAAAGACCAACTCCCAAGCAAAATAATTCATTTGTTAGATGTGACAGGAAACAAATTTTCTCACAATGAATTATTGGATTGTAAATCAAAAAGAATTTAATCAATGCCTAGCTCTGAATAACAACAAAATAAAACACATGCTCATATATTTTATTTTATATCAACTAGATAAATGTTTTATTTCATTATCTATATCTACTTCTGAACACTTACATTGGAACACATTCTCAAAGTGTTGGGTAAACAAAGGAACAACAAAATTTACACTAATATCTTTACACAAATATTTACTTAAACTAGTAACCTGCTTATCTGTAATTCCACAAGGAGTAATATGACTGAACCAGCTCAAGTCTGTATTACAATTGATAGCCAAACCATGGTGTGTAATATACAAGCTACTATGAACACCAATAGCACACACTTTATGCTCGTTATCTATAAAAACACCTGTGTATTTTGGAATGAGATTAGCGTTAACATTGAATTCTTCTTTACAGAGCTGTATAACAGTTTTCTCTAATGACTGTACAAACCACTTTATACTTGGTTGAAAATGCTTCAAGTTTAGAATTGGATATGCTACCAACTGGCCAGGTCCGTGGAATGTAATCAATCCACCTCTGTTGGTTTTGTGAAAATCTGCACCCATCAGCCTCAATTTGGACTCTAAATTTTCATCATACTCATTCAGTGATCGGATACCTATGGTGTATACAGGTTTGTGTTCAAGCAATAGGAGAGTACCTGAATGGTTGACTGTTTTATTTTTCATTTGGTTTACATAGTGTTCTTGGATTTTCAAACCTTGTGAATACGATACTAGACCTAATCTGACTAGATTTATTTGTTTGGACATTTTTATTCAAATAAGAGCCAATAAAATTCAAATTTATTTCTATAATTTTTTTAATGATATTTATTTACAGCGGAGGCTTAACAATCAGAGTTCTTGCTCCTGATTTTTTCTTCTTGCCATGACTAGACATGAAATCATTTCATGAAGTTTGTGTCTTGAATGCAGCACACAAATTGATTTTATGTAGGAGAGGCATCTGAAAAGACAAAACAATAATACATTGCTTTGAAATCACTCTATAACCTTAGATTTAAACAGATAATTATTATCTGAATGACTGCCTGAGTTAATTTTGAAATATAAGGGAAAGGTTATTAACTCATTAGTGAAAATTGGAACATTCATTCACTAGATGTCCATGGCTGCACAGTCATACTTAACCTTTGCTTTTAATGGGATAGTAGCCTCTTAATGGGCAGGAAATAGTGGCTATGTGCTATTTCATATTGGCTATAGAGGATAATGCCAGCCTCACATATTTGGAGGGGACAGAATTTTCTTTGGAAAGTCTGCTTCAACCAGGGATCAAACTCGGGATCTCTGGACTACAGGCAGTTAGTCACATCAATTACAAAACAGAGGCTGGCATGCCAAAGAAAAATGAAAGATAAAAAAAACCAGATTGAACATGTAAAAAGAAAAGATGTTTGAGAAAAGTTCTTTTAATTAACTTAATGGAGATGAGAAGTTTTTTTTTTTTTTTTTTTTTACAAAAATAAAATTGTCTACCTACGTATTATTTTACCACCAAGTATCACTTTCTTCTCTTGTAAAAAAAAGATTTGACCTTTATATAAATAACATTATAATAGAAATCATGGTAATAGGTGTAATGACCTCATTCCTTGAGGTGACTTATTTGTGGATCAATTAATAAGATCATGATCCATACTACTTACAAAATCTAAGAAATCCAATACCTAATGGAGCCAAAACTTTAAAATTCTAGATGATAGGGATCCATTATTACCATAATGTTGCAAAAACTAGTTCATTAACCTTTTGAAAGTCCTAAGGTACAATTAAAGTTGCTATTTGTTTCAAATAAATCCCATGGAACTAGCTAGGACTGAAGTACTTATTATGATGGTTATCAGATAAGAAAATGATAATTTTTGATAAGAAATTTGAAAATTTAACCTCACTTTTTTCACGGAGGTTTGAAAATTAGTTTTAAGAATTGTATGTCAAAGTGAGGCTTATGTTAAGTGCATTTTGTGTCATACGAATGAAGAATCTAGAGTTGAGACTTGATAACAGGAGGGGACTATCATAATTTGTCTGTATCTCCGCTCAAGATGGGTTGGCCATTTTCGTCAATTGGGTATTTTTTCAAAGAACCCAGTCAAAATCCTTAATAATTTTACCCTTCATAAATTTAATATCGTATATTGAATTTAAAGTTGGTCATATCTAATACCTATAGCACTGTAGAGAAATATTGGAAAGTCTCTAAAAAGTGGTATCTTAACTTCTCTTTTGACTGGTCATTCCAAACTTCGAAAGAATTCACATTTCTCCGATTCTCCATTTCAAAATACCAAAAAATAAAATTGACATAAAGTTACTCTCTTGGAAAGTCAACGTGCTGCAATACTCTGTCCTTGCTTCTAGTTATCCTGTAATATGTAACCTCCATGAAAATTGCTTTAAGCGCTCCCTAGCAATGAGTAGAAGTACTGAGAGAAGAATGCTTGATACGGTCTATATAAAGGTGGCTGCGCATGTGGTGTGTCTGTAAAATGATCTGGATTTAACGAGTTAATTGTCATGAGACTCCGTTTGGGATCTCATCCATTGTCACCACCAGGCCAAGGCAAATTTTGGGTGTCTGCATCACCATTGCTTTTTGAATAGATTTTAAATGGATTCTCATTGATTTTGGTTCTGAAAAGTATGAGATCCCAATGGGATCTCATGGCCTGGTTGGTCAATAATTTTTGCTTGAAACAACTAAGTGCTGAGTCCCCATATGGAGTCTCAGTAAGTTTAGCCATAGTCTTGAGATCCCAAATGGAGTCTTATGGCGTCGGTGCAGACCATGATTTTTGGCGTGGCGTTTAAACGTCACGCCATAACTTTTGCTAATGAGAAGAAAATATACGAAAACAATATGAATACATGATTTTTTTATTAATATATATTATTATTGATTAAGCTCAATTTTTTTTTCTCAATTAGGTAGGTACTTCTCATAACCAAACTCTGCAATTTTGCATACTTTTATCTCTTTTACAAGAGGTAAAAATTTTTTGGCGAAGAGCCGCCAATGCACTGGTAATTCATAGTCAGACTGCAAGGGAGCAGCACCGATACCATGAGTCACCTTTCAAATTGACGTAAACATCCGAAAATAAATTTTTATTAAATCGAAATTTTGTCAGAAGAGGTAAGAGGTGTGTCTGTTTTTCCGATTTGTGTTTTTATTTCTTATCAGCCTTGTTTTTCACTAACAATTAATTAAGTAGACAGAAAAATCAATAATTTAATTTTCCTAGAGATACAAAGTGCTCCGAACAACGACATAAGAAAACACCCAGAACACAGTTTCTGTATTTGATAAGTTTTGGCTTGACTTGCAAAAAGGTAAGATGGAATTTTGCTCTGAGTAGCATTAAAAAACATAGCTTGATATTGTACAGTTATCCTTGGAATTTCATTATACATGTCTGTATCATAGGATGATATCATGGGTCATTTGCACTAATGAATATTGTGAATGTTCTAAACATATTTAAGCATCAATGATGGGATGAGTATCAAGTAGCTTTCTCCCACATAACAGGATGTCAGGATTCTATAATAGATACTCTATCATCCTATTGAGGAATCTCTTGTTATTAGGAATGGAATGAGATTATTTCATATATAAAACAAATCGTCGCTTAAGAAGAGGTACCTCGTAAGTCCGATTTTTGAACTTTTCAGGAGACAGTAAAAACTGATTATAAAGTTGTGGGCAGGTTTAAAAAAAATAATAAAATCAGTTTAACCATAAACATATACCTGTTTTATCGATTGAAATTACTATTTTTTTTATTAAACTTGTATTTTTACGAGATATCGGACATACGAGGTACCTCTCATGTGATTCTTGTAAAATTTTCAGAAAAGCATGTGTGCATTTTTTGTAGAGGTACCTCGTATCTCTGATTTATTTTACACAATACACATATATTACTGATTGGAGATACGAGGTCTCACCAAAAATTTTCTTCAAAACAAAAATATCGATTTACGAGGTAAACTTTAATCGATTGTTGTGGCATTTTTTGTATTTGAATGGTCATATAAAACCGATTTTAAAAAAATCGATATTTTTTTCCGATTCCAACGATACCAAAAACGTATTATCGAAAAATTCGGACTTACGAGGTACCTCTTCTTAAGCGACGAAATGGAAATTTTTTGTTTGATCCTATAGTTATAATTTATAGACAAACCAATCTCAGTAGCTTGAAAGATATGGCGATGTACTTTTAACCTGGAGGTTGGTGGTTCAAGTATTGATTTCAGCGTGGATTTACTAAAGCAAGCTTGAGTAGATGTGATATCCCGTAAGAGATTGACACAAATATGGTAACTTTATAACTTCAACTAATTTTTTGACAAAAAAATCTATTATTTTTTAATCAGGTCCCTGGTAGCTCAGAAGTCAAAGCATTGGTCTGGTAATCCAGAAGTTGCGAGTTCAAAACCTACCCAGGAAAGTTATCCTCTCATTTGGGATTTCAAACACACAACAATATGTCTTACTGCTGAAATAATGGGACTAATCAGGCATTATAAATAAGGCAATTTTATTATTTAGCTGTCTAATTTAGACAGATTAGATATTTTCACTAGGTACCAGGTAATGTTTGACATGTTATGAACTAAGCAATATGGATGCTTAACCATTGATAATTCATATATTTTCAAGTGATGATTTTTGTTCTAAATATAGGTTTAGTGAAATGGGAATCTCCATAAATTTAAAGTGAGTGTGTACATACAGTAGAGGGCATTGAGCCACAAATTTTTAAGACATAAAATTTAAGTAGATATAATTCCCTCCCAGTAATAAAACTCAAATAGTATTTTCATTTTACTTGTGATATTAAATACTAACTATATTTTAAAGGTAGTAAGTACTTCAGAAAATGTATTTCACATTCATAAATACATATTTTAGTACCAAATAATGGACATTGTGTCTAAGATTTTAGCATCCATATTAATTTCAATAGAGTTATTTTATGTACCTATTTAAATTATCTAGACAACTGCTTTGAAAAGAAGAGAAAAAAAAAAGAAGTCTTGTGATTCAGTTGGTGAGGATATGCTGCTAGTGTTCTGTCTTTATGAAAAGTTTGCATCATAATTATAAACTAGACAAAGTTCTTCTTTGTGAAAGCTACTTAATATGTTTAATAATTAGGTATAGGAGGTTTCCAATGCTTTTTTTATGATAATATCTAGGGTTTTTTTTCATTTTGATTTGAAATTTACTCTCTTTGGTTACTGAAGTGGATGGTAAAGGTAAAGTGCTCTCCTGAAAAACTCAAATCAGCATTATAAAATCTAATTTAGAAAACGAAAACAAGTACCTAGTTATTGTTTCTGACAAGGTTTAATATATCTAATGATAGTTTTAAAATACATCTATTGTTGGAGAATACTATCAAAAAATGTCAAATAATTTTGATTAAAGACAAAAGACATTACTATAAATCACTAAGCTCCCCCTCTTATACTAAAAGCTGAATGGAATGCAGAGGTTTGCAATTCTATTTTTTCAACCTTGCTCCAACAAACACTTGAATAAATGATAAGAGAATCTCTATTATGCATAGTTATATATTTATGCATACCTACCACTAGTATGAAGTGTGAAAATACATAACTATTTACATTGAAATAGTTTCATGATATAAGTAGTCAAATATGTAGGCAGATATAAATATAAATGTATACTCTGATAGTGTGAATGTAAATTTATAGTATGTAAATTATATTATTTGTATGAACTAGTTCCATGATGATCATTTTCATTAATGTACTTGTACATATCACATTCCTGGGTATGCTTATCTACTGTCTAGCCTATATTAGTCTATAATAACAAAGGGTGTGACAGAGAGAGAAAAAAAGAGGAGGAGAAGTTCAATGTCTGTGAGATAATTAAAAGAAAAAAAAATAGAAAAATAGGAATGAATGAGAGAAAGTAGGTTATCATATTTCTGTTAATCACTTTCGTGATGTCACAACTATTCAAACTCACTTTACTAAATCTTTGCTGAAACCAGGACTTGAACCACCAACCTCCAAGTTACAAGTCCATTGCTTTATTGATCAAGCTACTGAGGTCGGAATGAGAGAAAGTAAGATACTGTATAAGAAATAGAGATAATAACAAAAAAATAAAAAAAGGGAGCTAAACTAATGGGAAAGGAGAGACTAAATGAATGAGAAAGAGATCAATAGTGAATGATAAATAATGGATCAAAAGAGAATAAAATATCACAAAATAGGAGTCAATCCAAGGACATTTTTAAAGTTAGTGTGTTTGTGCATCTGTTGTTTGATTGTTTGTTAAACCCAGTTTTACGTGCTCATAGATTCAAATTCAAAACATTGTTTTTATTGGTATTATTTCACCCTATCCAGTAATGTTTTGCTCCTCAAATCGTCTTGGGCAATGTAATAAATACTTTTGTATTAAAAGGATAAAAGAAAAACTTTTAGACATACAGACACACGACAATTTTTCTGTATCAGAAATTAGATAGTATTTCATAAATCAAGGTGTTGAATTTTTTTTTAAATTTTATATAAACATACGGGAACTACCCATTTATACAAGTTTTCCCTACTTAACACTACAATCTTAATATAATAAGAAATATTCTGCTTGAAAAAAAATTGTAGCATACTGTTTTTCTCATGTCTGTTTCAGCCAAAATGGATCAAATCACAGTGAAAGAAGTGAAAATCCTGGAGACGGCCATTGACATCCAGGAGAGGCGAGAGCAGGTGCTCAACCGATACTCGGACTTCAAGTCAGAAGCGCGCTCCAAGCGGGAGAAGCTAGAAGACTCGCGCCGTTTCCAGTACTTCAAGCGCGATGCTGACGAGCTCGAGTCTTGGATCTACGAGAAACTCCAAGCCGCGTCCGACGAGAGCTACAAGGAAACCACAAACTTGCAGGCCAAGATCCAGAAACATCAAGCCTTCGAGGCAGAAGTCGCTGCCCACAGCAATGCTATCGTGGTCCTGGACAACACAGGCAAGGAAATGATCAATCAAAGTCATTTTGCCTCCGAAATCATTCGCAAGCGTCTGGAAGAACTTCACAGACTGTGGGAACTTCTACTCTCCAAGCTGGCAGAGAAGGGAATGAAACTGCAGCAGGCTTTGGTTCTGGTTCAGTTCATTCGTCAATGCGATGAAGTTATGTTTTGGATCAATGACAAGGAAGCTTTTGTCACTGCAGATGAGTTTGGAGCGGATTTGGAGCATGTCGAAGTTCTGCAGAGAAAATTCGACGAGTTCCAGAAAGACATGGCTTCTCAGGAATACAGAGTGACCGAGGTGAATCAGCTTGCTGATAAACTTGTACTTGAAGGTCACCCTGAACGTGAAACTATCGTCAGACGTAAGGAGGAGCTGAGTGAGGCTTGGATGAGATTGAAGCAACTGGCGCTGATGAGACAGGAGAAACTGTTTGGCGCCCATGAGATTCAGCGCTTCAATCGCGATGCTGATGAAACCGTCGCGTGGATCGCCGAGAAAGATGCTGTTCTCTCTTCTGACGAATATGGAAGAGACTTAGCAAGCGTCCAGGCATTTCAACGGAAGCATGAAGGTGTTGAACGAGACCTTGCAGCTTTGGAGGACAAAGTTTCAACTTTGGGAGCTGAAGCTGATCGTCTCTGTGGCATCCACAATGACCATGCTGATCAAATTCAAGCGAAGAGAGCCGAGATTGTTGAATACTGGGAAAGTCTGACCGGAAAAGCAAAGGGAAGAAAGCGAAAGCTGGATGAGTCATACTATCTGCATCGTTTCTTGGCGGACTACAGAGATCTGATTTCTTGGATCAGTGACATGAAAGCGATCATCTCGGCAGATGAACTTGCTAAGGACGTCGCTGGAGCAGAAGCTCTCCTGGAAAGACATCAAGAACACAAGGGAGAGATTGACGCTCGTGAAGACAGTTTCCGCGGGACAGCTGAAGCTGGACAGTCTCTGCTGGATCGTAATCACTACGCTGCCGAGGATATCAGAGAAAAACTCAACACTCTGTCGAATGATAAAACTCATTTACTGACACTGTGGGAGGAAAGACGTATTCTCTATGAGCAATGCATGGACTTGCAACTGTTCTACAGAGATACGGAGCAAGCTGACACTTGGATGGCAAAACAAGAAGCTTTCCTGTCAAATGAAGATTTGGGTGACTCATTGGACAGTGTTGAAGCATTGATTAAAAAGCATGAAGATTTCGAAAAGTCCTTGGCAGCTCAAGAAGAAAAGATCAAGGCTCTTGATGAGTTTGCCACCAAACTGATTGAAGGTCAACACTATGCCGCTGATGATGTAGCGCAGCGCAGAGACATGCTACTAAAGCGTCGTGCTGGATTATTGGAGAAATCTGCAAACAGACGTGCTATTTTGGAAGATGCATACAAGTTCCAGCAGTTCGAGAGAGACTGTGACGAAACAAAAAGCTGGGTCACGGAGAAACTGAAATTCGCCAATGATGATAGTTACTTAGACCCAACAAACTTGAATGGTAAAGTACAGAAACATCAGAACTTTGAGCAAGAGTTAAATGCTAATAAAACTAGAATGGAAGAGTTAACATCTACTGGTCAAGAACTTGTTGAAGCTGATCATTATGCAGCTGACAAAATCAGACAACGTATGGAACAGATTGTGAACCTGTGGGAAAGCTTAACTGCTGCTACTGAGAAGAAAGGTAACAAACTTCAAGAAGCTTCCCAACAACAAGGTTTCAATAGAACCATTGAAGATATTGAACTATGGTTGTCAGAAATTGAAGGTCAGTTAATGAGTGAAGATTATGGTAAAGATCTGACAAGTGTGCAGAATCTGCAGAAGAAGCATGCTCTCTTGGAAGCTGATGTAGCCTCTCACTCTGATAGAATCGAGAGCGTGAAAGCAGCCTCCAAACAATTTTTGGAAGGAGGACATTTTGATGCAGATAATATTAAAGCCAAACAAGCTGCAATGTCTGAGCGATATGAAAATCTCCAGCGCCCCATGAATAACAGAAAACAAAGACTCATGGACTCGCTTCAAGTTCAGCAACTATTCAGAGATATTGAAGATGAAGAAGCTTGGATCAGAGAAAAAGAACCAGTTGCAGCCTCGACAAACAGAGGTCGCGACTTGATTGGTGTTCAAAACTTGATCAAAAAACACCAAGCAGTTTTGTCTGAGATCAACAACCATGAGAACCGTGTTGCAGCTGTATGTCAGGCATCGCAGCAAATGATTGATGATGGTCACTTTGCTTCTGACGAAATCCGTCTGCGAGCCAGTAACTTGAACGACCACTGGAATCAACTTAAAGACAAAGCTTTGCAGAGGAAACAAGATCTGGAAGATTCTCTGCAAGCCCATCAATACTTTGCTGATGCCAATGAAGCAGAGTCCTGGATGAAAGAGAAGGAGCCTTTGGTTGTCAACACAGACTACGGTAAGGACGAAGACTCTTCTGAAGCTTTGCTGAAAAAACATGAAGCGCTAGTTTCTGATCTTGAAGCTTTTGGAAATACCATCTTGGGTCTAAGAGAACAAGCCCAATCTTGTAGACAACAAGAAACTCCGGTTATTGATGTCACGGGTAAGGAATGCGTCATTGCGTTGTATGACTACACTGAAAAGTCTCCCCGTGAGGTTTCTATGAAGAAGAGTGACGTGCTCACACTTCTGAACTCCAACAACAAAGACTGGTGGAAAGTTGAAGTTAACGACCGTCAAGGCTTTGTACCAGCAGCATATGTTAAGAAAATGGAAGCAGGACTAACAGCTTCTCAACAAAATCTTGCTGATGGTAGTTCTATTGCTGCACGTCAAAACCAGATTCAATCTCAATATGATCAACTCTTGTCTCTAGCTAGAGAGAGACAGACTAAACTCAACGAAACCGTTAAAGCCTATGTTTTGGTCAGAGAAGCTGCTGAATTAGCTACTTGGATTAAAGATAAAGAAATGCACGCGCAAGTTCAAGACGTTGGTGAAGATTTAGAGCAAGTTGAGGTAATGCAAAAGAAATTCGACGATTTCCAATCAGACTTGAAGGCAAATGAAGTTAGACTCGCCGAAATGAATGAAATCGCAATGCAATTAATGAGTCTTGGTCAGACTGAGGCTGCTCTGAAGATTCAAACTCAGCTGCAAGATTTGAATCAGAAGTGGACCTCTCTTCAGACATTGACTGCAGAGAGAGCTACTCAGCTTGGCTCTGCTCATGAAGTGCAACGTTTCCACAGAGATGTTGACGAGACTAAGGATTGGATTCAAGAGAAAGATGAAGCTCTCAACAATGACGATCTCGGTAAAGATCTGAGAAGTGTCCAGGCTCTTCAGCGCAAACACGAAGGGCTAGAAAGAGATCTTGCAGCTCTTGGTGACAAAATCAGACAGCTTGATGAGACAGCTAACCGTTTGATGCAAACTCATCCTGATACTGCCGAACAAACCTATGCTAAACAGAAAGAAATCAATGAAGAATGGACTCAACTTACTGCTAAGGCTAACACCCGTAAGGAAAAACTTCTTGACTCGTACGATCTGCAGCGTTTCCTCTCAGACTACCGTGATCTCATGTCTTGGATTAACAGCATGATGGGACTAGTGTCCAGCGATGAGTTAGCTAACGATGTCACTGGTGCTGAGGCATTGCTTGAGCGTCATCAAGAACATAGAACTGAAATTGATGCTAGAACCGGTACTTTCCAGGCCTTTGATCTCTTCGGACAGCAACTCCTGCAATCTGGTCACTACGCCAGTGTTGAAATCCAAGATAAACTTGGTAACTTGACCGAAGCCCGTGAAGAGTTGGAGAAAGCTTGGATCGCCCGTCGCATGCAGCTTGACCAATGTCTCGAACTTCAATTGTTCTACAGAGATTGCGAACAAGCAGAGAACTGGATGTCTGCACGAGAGGCTTTCCTCGCCGCTGAAGAAGTCGACTCTAAAACTGACAATGTCGAGGCTCTGATCAAGAAACACGAAGATTTCGATAAAGCTATCAATGCTCACGAAGAAAAAATAGCCGCCCTACAAACATTGGCTGATCAGCTTATCACTGCTGAACATTATGCTGCTAAACCTATTGACGACAAACGTAAACAAGTACTTGACAGATGGCGTCTGTTGAAAGAAGCTCTGATTGAGAAGAGATCCCGCCTTGGAGAATCT